>OZ022418.1:23653984-23690812 GCA_963989365.1 Rhimphoctona megacephalus | reverse complement strand
GTAAATTTCTTCACCATGGTTGACATGGTACTACGCCGCAATGTGAACATAGTAATTTTTCATATAAAATTCTCTCCGTGTGTAGATTTTATTACGTTGGAATATTATTCTTAATGTATGCAGCGTTCATTGTATTTAGAAATATCATAGGCATAAATATTGCGAAAACGCCATACAGTGCGGTAATTTAGTAATCTTGAATCTGAAAATTACTAGACAAGAATATACAATAGGCGTGCAAGTAGAAACTCGGCTTTTTTTTTGGTCAAATTCAACTTTATCGAAAAGATACTTGTTGTAAAGATTAATAATCGAAATATTCGCCATTGCTATCGCACTGAGAAAAAAATGTTGTAGACCGAAAGAAATTTCGTTTCTGTCAACCAAAATATTTAGTTCGATACGGGCAACAAAATATTATTGAGATAAGACAAAATAATTTGTGAATGCTGAAGCAAATTATTGGCCGAACCAACAAAACTTTGGTGCAGCCAAATAAATTAATGTTAATAGAACAGAATATGATCCAAATAAACTAATTCATTTATTTGTCCCAACGATTACTGTTTAGTCAATTTGGTAATTGGGATTCAAACAAATATTTTATTAAAGCAACTAAAAAGTATGCGTAAACAAATAAATGGTACCAGTTGCTCGAACAAAATCATTTGGTTCCGGTAATATAGTTGATTCATCTACAAGAATTTTTCATGATTTAGTTGAATAAACTAAATCATTTGCCATTCAACAAAAAAAATTGATCCGCCAATTTTTCGTCCAACAAAATGGAATTAGTTCGATGAACAATTTTTTATTTTCAGTGCGATGATCTTTTGCCATTTATCGGGTTTTCATCCAGTAAAACTTGAAGTTCTTCGTCTTCAAATTTTTTACTGCACCTGGACGTTGATCGTCTTCAAGACTAAAATTTCCATCACGAAATTTTGCAAACCACTTTTTTACTGTTTAACGACTCACAGAATGTTCACCCAAATTCGAATTAATTAGTTCCATAGTTTGAGCAGTATTTTTTTCATTTGAAAACAGAATAGAATGCAGTGGCGTAAATGTTGTTTATCGACATCCATCTCTTATAAAATTGATACACACGGAATGACAGCTTGTAAATGATTGAAACTTATGTCATAAAACCAGCGATGTCTAAGCTACATATATCCGAAATGGCGGGCGGATTGGATGAATTGAAGTATATTTTTTAATACAACCAACTTCAGAGTCGAGTTTCTTCTTGCACATCTATTAAGGGGCCAGTTCACTTTGAAAATTTCAAAAAATCGATTTTTTTTACTGTTTTCGAAAGTACATACATTCAGAAATATTGTGTCAAAATTCTATGAAAATCCGAGCTCTCTAAGTATTTTTTTTTTTACCTGAACGTCAGGACCTCATTTCGTCTACCTGAGCGTATAAACTTCAAACGCGTTTTTCTCGAAACAACGTTTTCAAAATTTAGCTCCATCGTATCTCTCAAACTAATAAACCGATTCTCTTGAAATTTGAACCACATATTGTAAACATGATTCGCAACAAGATGACCCTCGATGGTTTTAAAATTTTGATTTTTACTCTTTTTTGTTTGTGAAAAACTGCGAAAAAAACGCGTTTTTCTTTTACTTTTTTCGTTATTCATCTGCCATTTTTTTATTTTTTCATAAAACTTTATATCCGAGGGTCATTTTGTAGCTGGTGTCATACTGAATCTAATGGACTTTGATTTTTTTGTTTCAGACAAGCCGTTGCCGAGTTGTGATGGAGCTACCTAGTCCACCTATTTTTGAGGCGCTACGTTAAACTATAGTTTTTGTACTTAAAAATGAATAAAAATGAATTAAATTTTTTTTTTAATGTATTTTAAGACTATTTATCAAGCCCAACAACTTTTATATTCATATCTTTTATAAAATCCTCAAAAAAAAAAATCGCGAAAATAGCCTTTTTTCGTGGCTCCAAAGTGGACTGGCCCCTTAATAACCAATTTTTATATTAAAATCACTACGCAGGTACATGGACTTTAATATGCAGCTGGATATTAATATTACCAAATGTTTCATGTTTTTAATATGCACTAGCTCAACATTTCTTTACCCATGTATGATTTTTCAAACAGACAAGTATATTAATATTACTGAACAGTATTCGTATCTTTAAAGTATCACGTCTCTTGATATTCCTCAGGGTAATTGAAATTTCATATACGGTATCCACATAAAAACTTCCTATACTTGTGTATTAATTTTAATACAGAAATTTTTTACAGTGACAGTGTCTCTCAAACGTCCTAATTGTTCGCCAAAAATTTCAGCCCCTTTTTGTCATTTTTCCGTAAAGCTAAAGACTCATTTCACCCGAATTCGCCCCTTCTATTGCGAACAAGCCGGAGATTTTGAAATTCCGAAGCGATTGATGCGTACGATCCATTCGCTTAAGGTCAATGGCGCGAATACGAATTTCAACTGAAATGTGCGACGAGAGGTCGAGGATGGGAAAGGGTTGAGAGAGTGGCGTATCGCGTTATACAGGCGCGGGAGGCTGCGGACGTGGGAGACAGGTAGCTCACTTCCGGTCGAGCAGGCGGCGATACTCCATTGTATTTTATATCTGTATATATGTGTAAATACGTGTGTGTGGCATCACGAGAAGCCACGACGTCACGAAGGCAGAACACGCTTGATATACTCACAGAATATATACGCTTGTTGTACCTGCTGGATTGCTCTTTCGCGTTATGGCACACCAGCCACAAAATATATCTATATTTAGACCGAAGCTTCGGTACAGCGGGAACATCCAGCCGTGAGAGTTTCAGCATGCAGAGAGTGGCTTCTCTATCCGCTCCTCCGCTTGAGAAGAAGTCTTTCAAATCTTCTCTCTCACGAGGCACGATGATATTCCTCACTGGTTAAATATCCTCTCCTCCCTCATCCCGTTTATTTGCTATGTATACGGGGGGGAAAAAAAAATTTATCTTGCGAGGCTTCGCTTACTCTTTGCCCCTCATCATCATCCAGAAGACTCGCATCTTTGTAATCGAATTTATAGCTTGAGATATGCGACGTGTTTTTTTCTACTATTCTTTTTTATCTTATATTCCTAGGAAAATAAATTGCCCGAGACTCTTCAGGTGTGAACTATTTTTAGCTGGTTGAAAGTGTTTTTTTTTTTTTTCAGGTGTGAACTATTGGGTTGGCAACTAAGTTCTGACTCACTTTAGATACACAGATATATTTATAATTTTGTTCTTTATTTAAACATGTCAATCTACAATATAATCACCAGCGGTGTCTGACTTGCGTCCATCTAATGGGTAAGGACTGAATGCTGCGCTCCCAAAACTTAGTGGGTTGCTGCTCGAAAAATTCTGAGATTGCGTTTTCGACATGGTCGAAGTCTCTGAAGCGTTGATCACGCAGAAAAGTTTTTAGGCCTCGGAACAGGTGATAATCCGAAGGTGCCAAGTCCGGGGAATACGGCGGGTGTAGAACCGTGGTCCAACCAAACTCTTCCAGTAGCTGGCGGATGATTGAAGCAACGTGGGGTCGAGCGTTGTCGTGGAATAAGTGCACCTTTGTCACTCTTCTCCTCTTTGCTCGCATTGCAGCAGCCAATTTGCGAAGCTGCTCGACATATACGTTGGCGATCATCGTCTGTTGTCCAGGGAGTAGTTCGTAATATATCATTCCGCGTGCATTCCACTAGCAACACAGCAAAACCTTTCGTCCGTGGGTTTCTGGTTTGGGCTGAGCTGGCGGTTCTATTTCGCGCGGCAGCCAATAAGCCTTCCGTTCATTGTTTTCGTAGAGGATGTAACTCTCGTCTCCAGTCACTAAACTGCCAAGAAATTCCTTGCGTTTTGGCTACAGGAGCAACGACTGGCAAGATGGACACTCGGGCAGCCCGATTGGCATCGCTCAACTGATGAGGTGTCCATCTCGCCAGCACTCGCCGATAGCCGAGTGTATGCAGCCGGTTTTCGATCGCTGTATGACTATAGCCGAGTGCCTGCGCCAATTCCCGAGTGATAGCATTTGGGTGCTTCTTCAGCTCTTTTGATATGGCGTCGCCTTCGAATTCAATAGGTCGACCGGAGCGCTCTCGATCTTCCAGACTCGTATCTCCGGAAGCGAAGCGACGGAACCAGCGGCTCACTGTCGATTGTGTTACGGTGGCCTCTCCGAGAGCAACGTTGATATTGGTGGTTGCCTGCCTCGTGCTGCTGCCACGCCGAAACTCGTAATATATTACACCTCGAATAGCGCGCTCGTCCATGTCGAGAATTAGACTCCCGCAGACATCCGCAGCCGGGCTTTTATACCCACCGTGCGAAAGCTTCTAGAATATTCTAGCAGTTGCCAGTTACGGAAACTTTTTAGAATGTTCTGGAATAAAAAACGGGAGATTTTAAAAGATGTGAGTCAAGACTTATTTTTACCCAATATTTTTAGCTGGTTGAAAGTGTTTTTTTTTTCAGGTGTGAATTATTTTTAGCTGGTTGAAAGTGTTTTTTTTTTTTTTAGTTTTTTTGCGATCTGATTTATTGTAAAGTTAAAAATGTTATTGTTATTATTTACAGAGCCTTTAATAATTGCGCTTTTAAGTGATTCAATTCGAATTATTTAATATTGGGAAACTCGTTAGAAAATCATTCACAAATCTAAGTCAATTTTTATCTGTTTCTTGTCTTGAATTAGCTAAATATTTCTCAAGGCTTTGCGTATTAGAGATTTGAGGATTTCGAGTGTTGCATCCCCGTCATCTCGTTCGAGAGTGTGTTTTTCGAGGTGAATCGGTCTCTTCTGGTGGCAGAAGGAGTAAAGGAAACAGGTGGTACACAATGCCCTGCTCTCGAGACGAGACTGAGAGAAAAAGAGTGAGAAGGAGAGACGAACGACCTGTTTCTTTTTGAGAGAGAGAAAGAGAGAGAGAGAGAGAGAGAGAGAGGGTGGGAGGGAGAGATAAAGGGAGAGTCTGACTTCCACCTTTTATCTCGAGAGAGCAGATCCCTGTCGGTTCAATGGCCATTGAGGAAGTGAGAAAAAAAAGAAGTTATTCTTTCTTTTCTCATAGTCTGATCACTGCGAGCTACATGTCATATCCGGAGAGTTCGTCATCGGTTTTTCTTGTACAAAAAAAGAACTCCTTCCCAGCATTTTTTGGTCCGCGCCTCCAGACTCAAAATACATCTTTATACATATCGATGTTTGTATTCGTGTGTCTGTGTACGCTATATATATATATATTGTATATGTACCTAATACATATCTTATCGCATCCTTTTCTGCGTTTTTGACGAGAAACTCGTGCGTCTTCGATACCGAGAAATACGTATCTAAAAATGTGTAGAAAATAATAAAAAAAAAGAGCATGAAATATCGAAATTCCCGTCCGATCGTGTTCTCGCTAATCATTTTATTCAAACATCCATGCCTCACGAGTATACAAAAGATCCAGAAAGTCTAAATATACCTCGGGGAAAATCGATTTATCTCGACGTATCGAAACTAACAAAATTTATATGCGATAGATTATTTTGGAGTCAACATTGAATTACGGTCATTATATTAATCGAATAAATGTTTTTTTATTTGTATTTGATTGTTTATTTTGAATAAGTAATCTTTTATCGCGATTTCCACTGTTTTTGATTATCGAATTTTTGCTTTTTTATGAATTATCAAACTACGTTTGTGAGATTTGAGAGGACTAAGGATTTTTTCGAAAAATCGAGATGTTTTAATATATCGGAATTTTTATCCCGAGTCCGATGACAAAGCCCAACGAGTTTCTTCGCACGCGAGAAGATAATAGCGCGACGAGACGGAGAGAGAGAGAGAGAGAGAGAGAGAGAGAGAGAGAGAGAGAGAGAGAGAGAGAGAGAGAGAGAGAGAGAGAGAGAGAGAGAGAGAGAGAGTGTACACAGGTGCTCGAAGAGAGGCCACGCAGATGCTGCGCCAGCATCGTCGTCTCCGCGACGTTCTCTCTCTCGCTCTCTCTCTCTCTCTCTCTCTCTCTCTCTCTCTCTCTCTCTCTCTCTCTCTCTCTCTGTTTCTCTCTCCCTCGTTCTTCCTCTTTTTTTCACTGTGATCTGAATGAGAGAAAGAGAGCAAGAGAGCGAGATGAATGAGTTCAAAATGCTCCATAACTTGAAAAAGTACGGCGCCTTATCTCGCTCTCGTTCTTATTTACCTTTTGTCACCACTGGCACATCTCTCATCGTTCGCCTTTCCATTAGGAATTATTTCGAAACTTTCGTCCACAGCGGAACAATTTTTTTTTTCTTCGTTTTTCCAATAAATGTCAATGAAAAATACGGATGATTAATAAAAAATGCGAAAAAAAAACAAGCGTTTTTCGTAAATTTCGAAAGCCATTTTGAAAAAAAAACAGTTGCTAACCATTGAAAAATTGATAAATTTGGTTTAGAATGTAAAAGAAACAAGGTTTTGTTCTGATTTCCTAACAATTTGATCAAAAAAACAATGCTGATGAAATAAAACATTCAAAAAGTGGATAAACGGCATATTTTCGAAAATTTTGATAGCAACATTGAAATAAAAGTAGCCAAGCTTTAAAAATCGGTTGGGAAATAGCGAGGGAAAGGATTGTGAGGTAGAAATTATTGTTTTTTTTCTTGCTGCTCGCGCAATCATCAGACCGCGAAGATGCAATATAATTATTCCGAGAGACTACTCTCTCTCTCTCTCTCTCTCTCTCTCTCTCTCTCTCTCTCTCTCTCTCTCTCTCTCTCTCTCTCTCTCTCTCTCTCTCTCTCTCTCTCTCTCTCTCTCTCTCTCTCTCTCTCTCTCTCTCTCTCTCTCTCTCTCTCTCCCCTCCCTCTCTTTCTCTTTCTCTTTTTATCTCTCTTACTCTTTCTCCATGTGGGCATTTTCTCGTTGTCCGAGCACCGAGGAAATGCTCTCAGCATGCGTGGATCGTATACAGAGAGAGTGTTGCGTCGTTGATGCCGGAAAACCGCGTCTCTTCTCTTCCTGTTAGATGCTCACACGCGTCACGTCAATTTTCACGATCCTCGACCATACACATACGTTTTTTCTTTCCACATTTTATATTCTCGTAAGTAAAAAAAAGGATGGTGACGAATAGTTTTGTGCTAAAAAAAATGTTTAAAGATTCGAAAATTCGTTTTTTTCTTTTTTTTCCACTAAAAAAAGCGTTTTGTTTAAGAAATTGTTGTAAAAATCATAGGAGCGAAAGTATATCGCGAAATATCTTGAGATTATTATCCAATTAATTTACAAAAATGAAAACAAAATGAAAGTTTTTCTTGTAAGACATTTTTTTGGGTTAAATAATAAATTCTGACGATCAGCCAAATATTTCGAATATAAATTTAAAAATCGCATTCAACAAATGAAAATTTAGTGTTCAGTTCATTGTTTTATAGTTTTTAAAATTCGATGAATAAAAATATCGTGTTTTTAATGAAATTTTCAATGTAGTACGTTTAAAAAATGTCACCAAATGGCTCATAAATTTTATAATGTTTTTTTGATAAAAAACAAACTGTAAAAATGACGCAATCTTCACGAACTTAACAGAATCTAAACTAAAAATAAAAACTCAATAATTAGCAATGAAGAAAATTTTGACACTTGTTCTCACACTTCAGTGTATCCAGGTGATTTTAAATGTAAATTTAATCGAACGTATAATTTTTTAATTAAGTTTTTTTTCTTGTTTATAATTAATTTTTCATTGTCGATTAATTTTGTTTGAAATCCTTTCGTTCTCCACGATTTTCGAACCTCCCTACGAAAAACGTACGTGTCCGGCATTGACCCAAACTTCGCTCATCATTAAACGATCCATCCAATAAAATTCGCATAACAAACAAAATACGAAAGAGAAGAAGAGAAATAAAAGCGCCGATTCTACGGAAAGATCGGAGGACGAGCTCGAGTTTTATTCCACGGGTCCGACGTTACCTTGCAAGCGTTGCAATAAACGCGAGACAATTTCTCGTATTTTTTTTTTTTTTCTATTTCTATATTACGCTCTTTTAATCTGACACTGTGAAGCGGGGGTGGAAGATAGAGAGAAAGGAAAAAAAGAGCGAGGATCGAAGTTGATCCCTCTTTGAATTCTGATACTTGCGAATAACTCTGTGATGCTTGATCGTTTCTCGGATTTTTCAAATTCTCGTCATATAAACCGTAAATCCGTGAGAAAAAGCCAATCAATTAATCAAAATAATACTAAAAATAATTCATCCAAATTTTATATTGAAAAAAAAAAGAAAACATTTTTCAATCATGGTGGCTAACAATTTTGCTTTTGATATTAATTTTATTTATCTATAATGTAAATAAAACGATATATATTTATGTAGAAAAAATGCACAAAGATCTAAGGTTACGCTGGCTCATCGCGAGCTCGTCCTTCTCTCGTGTCGGATGATCATCGGGTATTTAGTTGCACAGAGACAGAGAGAGAAAGAGATAAAAAGGGAGAGAGAGAGAGAGAGAGAGAGAGAGAGAGAGAGAGAGAGAGAGAAGAGATAGGCAGATAACGTACTAAAAATATATATTGCACGACCGACGACTTCCGGAGGGCCGTGGTGGCGATGTTTTAAAATGTCATACGAGTAGTATTACCGCTATTTTATCCTGGACTCCTGTGGGTTATTGCTGCTGGGCTGTTAAACTCGCGAGTCTGATCGCGCGTGCCACACTGCGTCTATACGAACAGCATTTTGTATAATAATTACATTTACGCGAACGCACATGCATGCATGAATGTATTGATACGTGGACTGAAAATATTACGTTTATCGGTCTCAACTTCCGGCCTCAAAAGATGACTCGCGTTCTACCTCTTCTCAGTTATTTCTTTACGAAATCAACCCTTCAACGCTGATACGAAACTGAACATATTTTCACAAGCTTATCATTCTTTTTTTTTTGCTATTAAGCTAGATTCGAAATATTAAAATGCAATTTTGTTTGATTAACGGGTAAAGTCACTATAGAATTTTCGAAAAATCGATTTTTTTTTATTGGCTTGAAATATACTTTGAACCCTCTTGAATATGAGGCAATATGGTTTATACCTGAAAAAAAAAAAATTCATTGAAGTTTTGAACTCTTGCCCGAGCACGTCGGTCATTTCAGTACCACGTTTCAAAACTTTAAGGGGCCAGTCCACTTTGAAAATTTCAAAAAATCGAATTTTTTTACTGTTTTCGAAAGTACATACATTCAGAAATATTGTGTCAAAATTTTATGAAAATCCGAGCTCTCTAAGTATTTTTTTTTTTTACCTGAACGTCAGGACCTCATTTCGTCTACCTGAGCGTATAGCGCGCTCAAACGCGTTTTTCTCGAAACAACGTTTTCAAAATCTAGCTCCATCGTATCTCTAAAACTAATAAACCGATTCTCTTGAAATTTGAACCACATATTGTAAACATGATTCGCAACAAGATGACCCTCGATGGTTTTAAAATTTTGATTTTTATTCTTTTTTGTTTGTGAAAAACTGCGAAAAAAACGCGTTTTTCTTTTACTTTTTTCGTTATTCATCTGCCATTTTTTTATTTTTTGATAAAACTTTATATCCGAGGGTCATTTTGTAGCTGGTGTCATACTGAATCTAATGGACTTTGATTTTTTTATTTCAGATAAGCCGTTGCCGAGTTGTAATGGAGCTACCTAGCCCACTTATTTTTGAGGCGTTACGTTAAACTATAGTTTTTGTACTTAAAAATGAATAAAAATGAATTAAAAATTTTTTTTATGTATTTCAAGACTTTATTTATTAAGCCCAACAACTTTTATATTCATACCTTTTATAAAATCCTCAAACAAAAATCGCGAAAATAGCCTTTTTTTCGTGGCTCTAAAGTGGACTGGCCCCTTGAACGCGTTTTTCTTGAAACACGATTTTTCAAAACGGCACGCAGCGTAACTCCAACAATTTTCATTCTTTCCATTTGAATTTTTGACAATATCTTAAATATAACATTTCAAAGTGAAATACGTACGGAATTTTCGATAAGTTCATTTAAACATTTTTTATCAACAAATAATTACCCCTTTTTTCTGTCGAAAATTGAACCTCTTCATTCAAACACTCGCCAATAATACAAAAATGAATATTTTCAAAATTCCCTACGTATTTCACTAGCTATGAGTGTCTAGATTAAAGTTTTTTTTAAATTCCAGATCAATAATTGCACCAGTTACACTACGGGCCGCAGAGCGCCTCGAATTCAACAAGCCTCGCGGAAATGGCTCTGGCATCGCCATTTTTAAATATTTTACAATCATAATTTTTTGTTGTACAGTTAAATATATGCTTAATAACTCCCCCGAATATTATTATTCTATTACCTTTACTTCCACCCGAAAAAAAATGTCGAAAAAAGGCATTTTTGAGGTCGTTACAGTGGTTTTAGCCCTTAAATACTCTTTACGTTTTGTCGATTTATACAGACGTAGAACTTCTTTTTTCAATGGTTTCTTCGTTGAAAGAGCCTCGAGAATCAGAACTAGTTACGTCGACTTTACAAGAATGAGAGAAAAACAGAGAGAGAGAGAGAGAGAGAGAGAGAGAGAGAGAGAGAGAGAGAGAGAGAAAATAGAAAGAAGAGTTCTCGAAGAGAGCGACATCGTAGTTTCTAATTCCGCGTTATAAACTCGCGCCACCGTGACCATGTCATCACTATCATTCCCCGAATTAATTTCGTTGCGCAATCTGCACTCCGAGAAATATAGAGAAGTTTTTGATCCTTGTGAAAGGATCGCGAAAAAATGTAATTTTATCAAGAATACAAATTTTTTGGGAAAATTAACAATCGAAATAACTCTTCGCTTTCAAAATGTTCAATTTCGACAAAAAACCATTAGTATCGATTTAATTATCGTTACATCCGATTAAAATTAGTTCCAAATGTAAATATTTTGAGACAAAGTTTCATTCGTTCTAACTTCAATCGAAAATATTAGGTGAAAGAAAGATTCGGTCTCCTCGCCTCGTTTAGTTATTCACAGAACGTCATTTCCGTCTTTTTCTTATGGGAAGCGGGAAGAGAAGAAGAGAGTGAGAAGAAGGAGGAAGAGGGAGAGATGAGAGAGGCAATAAAAAGGTTGGAAAGAGGAAGCAGAAAAGTTTTGAGTGTAGATGGGAGAGAGGGCGTAAAGTACGAGCGCATCGGTGGAGCAGGAAACGTGTTCGAAGCTCCTGTCTCTCGAGGGTTCATCCTCCGGTCAACCTGTACGAAATTTGATGAACCTCGTGCCGGAGACGACCGGTCAAACGAGGTCTTCGTATGAGAGAGCACGTGTGTTTTTCGAGACCGAAGTCGAAATGAGCAGCGATGGTATTGTCCCCGAGCAGGTCTTTGCCATTATAATATTTTCTCAAAAGTGCAGAGTATTCCGAAAGAAAAAGAAGCAAATAAACCAAACCACAAAAAAAAAACAAAAAATCTGGACGATAACGGTATTTTTTTTCTCAACTGTATAATATTCCGATTTCACATGAAATCAGGACGACCTAATGGGACAGGGTCAATCTCAAGATGCTGTAAAAAGGGCGAAATCTCGTTGAGACTTTTGACCTGACTAAATTTTCCATTCGGACCTTCTTCTCAACTAATTTTTCCTTCATCTAGCAAAAAGAAGAAAAAAAATAGTCAAGCCTGTGAAAAACAGATCGAAAATATATACGTCAATCGAAAAAAGCAAATATATCTGTATCGAAATAAAACCTTGAAGCATCTGCTACCAACACCTTCCGAAATTTTATCCATCACGACTATTTTTTCTCTAAAATGATCAGATAACGTTTAAATTTGATAACACGTATAAATATCACGATTAGGAAGATTCCCAATTGTGGCTGTGCCTTGGCTGTTGTTTAAAAGTATTTTAAACTCGATACAGAAAGATCATTGACACTGAACTGAGGAATCGGTAGGGAGAGGGGCAGGGGGAGGGAGGAGGATTCGAACTTTCAAGCACGAATGCGAATTCGCTGGAATTTCGGTTGCGTATGTACGCTTAATCGGATGAGTTGGAGGTAGAAAAAAATGGAGACTGAGGTGATATTCGATGTGTTAAATGCCCGACGCTTTACCGTCCATATACATATCGTTTTTTTAGCATACTGCATGCATTGTCAAATATATATATATATATAGATATAGATATAGATATAGATATATACGAGCAAAAAGGGGAGCTGATGAGGCAGCGTCTGTAGGGAACGAATAAAAAATACGAAGCATCGATGTGCCCCTCGCTGACGTAGACGATAGTCTCAGGTGTTCGCGATCGATCGTTAAGATCATTAACCCCGAGAAAAAGAGAGAGAAAAAAACATCGAAACGATACTCGTTTCTCTCACTTATCGCGTTCCATTGCGTTTTTTGGGGTTTTCTTTTTTCTTCTCTCTCTCTCTCTCTCTCTCTCTCTCTCTCTCTCTCTCTCTCTCTCTTTTCTTTCTGTCTTTCTTCAATTTCTAGTAGCAGCACAGGATATTTATGTTCTATATATGCATACACCTGACTCTGCATAATATACTTGCGCGTACTTTTCAACACGCGCTGAAACGTCAGAAATCCTCTTAATACGCGAAGAAAAATGACAATGTCAAATTTACGTTATAAACGTAAAAAATGTTAAAATTTCATCGAGATCAATTTGTTCAATGATGGAATTTTATTGCTCAAGAAATGTGAAAATTCATGTGGAAAATTTAGTTTTTATAAATAATACAGTAATAGCTGTACAGGAATTTTTATCGTAAATTTTTAATTAAAATTAGAAATATGTTCTTGCATAGAAAAAAATAATTCATGAGCCCAGAAAAATTTGTTAAAATTGAAATATTATAATTGAATTATTATAATTTTTAATTAAAATTAAAAATATGTTTTTGCATAGAAAAAAATAATTCATGGGCCTAGAAAAATTTGTTAAAATAGAAATATTATCTTATAATTTCTTCGGTAATTTTTCGAACATAATTCCTTCCGTGGATTTTGAAGTTTTTGAAGCATTCGGTAGATATTTACGTATATAAAATGAAATAAAATCACGTGTATGCGTGTGTGTGTGTATGTGAATATGTCCCTGGCGACCATTTGCACTCTTAAATGGCACCTGACTCCAGCACGAGGACGAGTCTCGAATTCTGGAGCGTGAGAGTCCCTGAGAACGCGTGCAGCCATACGTTTAATTAGGGATTTAGCGGAGGCGAGAAAGAGAAGAAATACAAGAGAAAGAGAAGAAAAAACTGGCTCACTCTTATCACGCAGCTTCATCTAAAACTCGTAAAAAACAAGAAAAAACAAAATAAGAGAGTGAAATTGTTGGAGATCATGCTTTTTGGACCCGTTACATGGATGAACCTTTTTTTCTTCTTATTTTTTTGTTCTCTCTCTCGTATTATTTTTACTCCCGTTTCATCGCCTCATCTGTGCATACATACAAGCTTTGACGTGACTCTTCGAACCTCACGTGATGCTTCAATAAAACATTTGAAATAAAAAAGTTTTACTCGCGTGTAGATAAAATAATGCGACTATATTTTTTCCTCCTTTTTCTTTCTTCATGATTTTTTCCTCTCTCTCTCTCTCTCTCTCTCTCTCTCTCTCTCTCTCTCTCTCTCTCTCTCTCTCTCTCTCTCTCTCTCTCTCTCTCTCTCTCTCTCTCTCTCTCTCTCTCTCTCTCTCTCTCTCTCTCTCTCTCTCTCCCTCTCTCTTGCTCTCGCGGGAATATCTCGAAAGAGTTTCGAGAGGATTCATCATCCGCAAATGCCTTCTCGCTTCAGATAAGCGTAATCTCTCTCTCTCTCTCTCTCTCTCTCTCTCTCTCTCTCTCTCTCTCTCTCTCTCTCTCTCTCTCTCCCCCCCTCTCTCTCTCTCTTTTTCTCGCGCTCCGTTTTCATCCGCGAATACAACGAGCGATTAACTCGTTGGGCATCGTCGCGATAATCGACCGATGTTGGTCCACGGTTTAATGTTCCTCGTCTGCTATTCTTGGAAATTTTCTCCGTACCGGGGATCATTATCTCTATACAACAGCCTCGTACCGCTTCGAGATATTCGTCAATTTAACCAGATACGAAACATCGCGATGACTCCCACTCTCAAGCCTTCGTTCTCTTTTTTTTTACACCTTAATCTTTATTTTCGTTACTTTTTATGTTTTTTTTTCTTATGTCGTTCGATTTTTGAGTTGGAAACAGAGAATTTCCGGTTTATAGATCTTTGTAATAAAACTTTAATAAAATTACATTTTTTTTATTCAACTAATTTTATTTCCAACATTCCCTTTTAATTTAGACAATATTTTATTTTATTAAATGGGAAATCCCCCTTTTTTCGAAGTTATTTTTTCGATCGAAATTTATCAAACGAATTCAATCGAAAATAATGATTTTTTTTAATTTCCATCCACGAAATACGATCCTAAGAAATTGGTTTTTTGTTCAAATATATTTTTGTAAGATTGCTGTACTTTAAGAAAAATGCTCGTACCGGAAATCCGGAAAAACGTAACGAATACATAAATCAATATTAAAATGAAGCGATTTGTTTTTTCGTTTTAAGATATTTATAAATCTTTATAGTTAATTTTATTTCCTTTTTCCTCTGGAATTTGGTATCGCAAGGACGACAAAACGGGAAAAATGTTGCGGTGAATCTCAATGAAAATGAAAATTATGGCTGCTATTCACGAGATTACAAATATAGAAATGTATATATGTATATATACAAAAACGAGTATAATAGAGGCAAGTGTATATAAGAAAATTCTCGCGATGATGCGGACTTTCCCAAGTTCCCCTCTGATGAGTTACCCTGCGTGCCGTTTCTCGAGACCGAGCTCGACCGCGACTCTCTCGTCTCGCGCCGATTTTCAACTATTTTTTTTTCTTACGTAAAACACAAGCGTCGCATAATTCGTGTGCTTTGCTTCTTCTTCTTTTTACTATTCTTCCGGACCGATTTATGATACAATAACAAAATAAATGAAAAAAAGACGAAAATGAAAAACCATTTACCGAAATCGTCATTTTCATTTCAATATTTTTTATTATTAGTCTTTTTGACATTTCAAGCTTTTTTCGAGGGAAATTAAGAAAACCAAAAAAATCATCTTTCCAGAATAGAGATTTTCATCAGTTGCGTTCCGAAATTTAAACTTTTTTTTTACTCCGAGCTTATTTCGAGAAATTTGTTACATTCGAAATATCCCAATTTTGAAATAAGAAGATCATTTTTCATTTTTTTTTCCTTTACCGATTAATTCTTATCAAGTTAAAAATCGATTCAAAAAATGATGAGATTCGGAGAGAGAAAAAAAAGTGTTTAATCGAACGAAATGTAATTTTTTTTGAAAAAATTTGGGATACACAAAAAAGTGTATTTTAGGCATGAATCGGAATTGAGTTCGAAGAAATATTTTTTGGGAACTGAATGATAATCGGCATTTGGGATATATCAATTCCAGCTGATCACATTCGTCCGACACACCTGCTAGTCTCGATCACGATTTATAATCGTTCTTCGCTCCCGATCCGCGTAGACTCGCGAGCTGCATACTCAATGATATCGCTGTATAACAGCACCGAGTTTGCATTGTAGTTTCTTCTCTTTCTTTCTCCCCGTGTGAATTATATACATATATATATATATATATATTTATATATGTAAGATTACTGATCGTCGGCGCGTTTTCTCTCGCGCGCTAATTAGCAAAAGTTGGCCGTCTGTGCAATATAAATGCTCGCACCCGCGCGCGCATAGCATTTACGTAATCTTATAAAAGAACGACTACGAGAGGCGCAAGCTGGACAACGGCTATGGAACGAAAAAGAAAAAAACTAAACATTGCAATATAAAACAGCAGCGTGCATCAGAAAGTCGAGACTCTTTCGCTTTTTTACTCTCACGAGCCTTTGAATTCGGTTTTAGAGTGAAAAACAGTCCATTTCCGGTTTAAAGATCGACTGTCTTCATGAAAAATGTGTCGATGATGGTTTTTTTTTGTTGATTCTTCGATATTTAACCCTAGCTAGATACTACGAGGTCGAATGGACCGACAGCAATACTGTACATTTTCTCACCTGTTTTTCACCACACGCCTTTTCATAAACGTTATAACTTTTTGTCAAACGACTTTTTGGCTTTTCCAATTGCTTCTCCGGATTGGTCGGAGTCTGGCGTTTCGATTTTACTACAATTAAACCTCAATGGACGCGTTTGTTACAATGTTATAGAGCAATAAAAGTCGTCGGTCCAATAGACCGATAGTGTGTAAGTAAGGTATTAAAAGTTACAGTGTGTAGCTAGGGTTAAATGATGTGAAAAGGTTTTTTTTTTGACAGTTTCATTGATAGAAGTGGAAAAGTTTGGGTTTTTGGAGTGTTCCAAAATTGGATGTTGCAAATGTGAATTTTTTACGATTTTATGCATTTTTTTTTTTTTTTTGGAAGATTTCAGGATTGAATGATTCCAATATATAATTTGTTTCGATTTTTTTGTTCGGGGAAAGATAAAAATAAAGATTTCTTTGACAGTTTGATACTTTTTTCGATTTTGAAATGTATCACTTTTGCTCTGATGTGCTACGATGATTGCTACGTGACACTTTGGAGATAAAAAAAAATCTTTGCTTCGTCTCTAATATTGAAGTCCTATCTTATCAATGTATAAATATCGATTTAGCTGTTTTTTGGCACGAAGCCCGTGCCAATTTCGATTTCTCTCTCTTTCTCTTTTTCTTTCCATCTTTCTCGCTCCTCTCGCGAGACTCTCGTGATATTGAGAATAAAAAACTTCGCGAGATAGGGGATAACGAATAGATATTTTTCCACTACCATTCAAAGTCTCAATTTCGTGCAAAAAAATCATTCTTAAGGGGACCGTATGGTCTAGAGCACGAAAATTTCACCTATTTTCACGATTTTTTTTTTGCCATAAAAAATTTAAAAATCGATGTTTTAACTTTTCGGGTTTATTACTACCTTTATTAAGTATACAAAAAAATTTTTTTTTAATTTTAAAAACAGTGTTTATTATCATATAATTGGCATTGAAGACGACCCTCTCGAAAAATCCGACCCGGACGGTGAAGATCGATCCGAGACTTCTACTCATCTGAAACACAAAATTCAAGAAGATTCTTAATCAGAAAGAGTGCAGTTATGGTCGGGACTAGAACAAATCGAAAAAATTAAAAATTGACAAAATGGCGCGCTTTTGAAAAAAAATTCGTAAAATCGGGTTTTTTTTTCACTAGTTTTTTAGTATAAACAATAAGAAATTATTTAAATAAAATTATGATTGTAGTTCCGACGATAGCCATACATGTTGTGAACAACATATCCAAATTTCAAGTGATTCGGTTGAATAGTTTTTTTGTTTTCACCTGCGCAGTGCCGAAAAAAGTCGTTTCGAGATAAATGAGTTTAAAGTTTGAGGTACAGATATTTTCAAAAATTGAGCAAATTTTGAATACTTACAGTTAATCCGCGATTCCGGCACCATATAGGATTCCTTCGGAACGTTCATAATTCAAGATTTCCTCACTCCTTTCATTTCTTCGAGCTGTCCGAGCCTCTTTGGAGTTGTCCGTGCTCCTACGGTTGGCGCTCGATACTCGCAGCTCGTCTCGGTTTTGCGCTAGTTGCTCCGCTTGTGGCCCGATTGTTATGCCCATGGTCTCCATTATTTTCAATAGGGATGCAAATCCTTCATTGAATATGCAAGCGGAAATGTGAGTGGCAATATCAATGATTTTTTTTCCGGCAAACAGATGTTTCGGCGCAAGGTGCCACACGCAAGCATTGAAACTTTCGTTATTGTTCTGCGTATTACTGCCAATACACCTTTCCAATAAAGTCTCTGCTGTCAATTCTTCATAAATTGGTTTTAATATCTCTTGTGCTTCATCGCACAGAGCAGGTGGGTGCTCGTAGGTGTCTAAAGTACCTGCAGCCTCACTTTGACGCCACTTGCACCACGATTCGGAACCTGGAGGACAGTACGAGTGTTGCGGATTTTCATCTGTTGAAATTTTGTGATAATATGCTGCCCATATTTCACTTCTCATCCCTTCAGTCGAATCTGAATTACGTCTAATTGCTAGACCGTAATAAGTTGACAGCTCTTGCAATAATTTATTCGTCAATTGTTGACGCTTCGGTGTTTTATTTATCGATTTCCGCTGTGTCTTTTTTCCCTCTTCTTTTTCTGTCAATTTCTTTGTTGCTTTCTTTATTTGTGCATGTTTTTTTTTTCGCATCAACAGCACGTTTGTACAAACGTTTTTTAACATGCAAAACACATTCTTTTTTGCAAACTAAAAAATCATCCCCGTAAGGCTTTGTGCCCAATAAGGCTTTGAACGTTTTCGTGTCGCGGACCGCTCTCTACCTGCGTTATGGGCTGTAGAAGCTGTAATATTGAGAATTTCCGCATGAAAATTTCACAGTATATTCTTGAGATACTATACTTTCGACATATCGAAAAAAAAAAAAATCGATTTTTTCAAATTTCTAGACCATACGGTCCCCTTAATCATTTTTTTGACGCATTACAATCGTCGTTCTTTTGTTTGCTTCTCAAATGAAATCGTTGGAGAAAAGTCAGTGCGAAATTTGACTTTCCTACAAATTTTTGTGCATCTGTCGACGTATTTAAATAGTTAAATAACGATTATAACTATTTACACTATTTTCAGTACACTCAATCACAGAAATTACAAATATTGACAGAAATAATTAGGTCCCCTATTTTATCGTTACTTACCCAGTAAAATGATTGAACGACATTTTTTAATGATGTATAAAAACTCATTAAATGAGTCTCCACTAATAAATTCAACAAACAAGAGCCTTGTAACAAAAAAAGTCACTTCGCTGTACAAATATTGAGATAATTCATGTATCGAACTAATTTGTTTATAGGACGATTAAATATGACTGAAGAAAGAGTTTATGAAAATGAGTTTATCCCCAAACAAAACGGTTGGACTACCTGTCTCAATTCTTTTTGTTTCAACCTGTTCATTACCTGTTTAAATGTATCGCATGTTCGATTTTCTCTCTCTAATGTTTGCCCTTTAGCTTCTCCCCCTCTTTTTTTTTGCCCTTTTCGCCATCTCGATCTCCTTTTTCACTCGTTCTGTCACAACGGAGGGTTCATCATTCTCTTGGCCCCTCGATGATGACCATTGACACGGTAAACTACGTTACAATGGAACGAGACCCAGGGGTTCTTGGATTCACCGCGTATAATGTGCCCTTTTGTAAAGGGTGCTTTATATTCTTGTACTATTACATGAAGGATATAGAAATAAAAGAGAGAGAGAGAGAGAGAGAGAGAGAGAGAGAGAGAGAGAGAGAGAGAGAGAGAGAGAAAGAGAGAGAGAAGAAAAGTGTATGTATCTTGTGACTGGGATGCGTGGTTGACCACTTTGAGCCTGGGGTATTCATCGTCGAGATGAGATTTCTCTTGGGTTCACCCTCTTGTGAAAGAGGCCACTTTCGTAAGTACCATTTTCGTCGCGTTTTTACTGTCCAAACTCGTCTATAATCCTTGTTTCGTTCTCATCATCCTTCTTCTTATAGAACCTTTTCGTCTTTTCACATTTTTCACACACTCTTCAAATCTAACGTCATTTCCACACAGATTATACGATTGTTAACCGGTCATCGAGTCTTCCAAAACTTTTCCCATATATTTAACAGACTCATGGCTGCTCCCCCTGCAAAGGGTCGCAATTATTTTCTTTCCCATTGTCCACAGGAGTCAATAATCTTTCCGATGAATAATCTCCTCTGTCTCACTCTTGCTCGAAGACTCTTTTGCTCTCGTTATTGTACTGCAGTGATTATAAATCAATTTCGAACAGCAGATTTCGCTCATCCGCTGTTTTGAGGCACAACTTTATTGCCCTTCGACTTAAGCTACCCTCCCTATTTTTCCCAAGACTTTTCCACGAAACATTTTACAGAAGAATATTTGTATTGGTCAAATAATACTCAGCTAAATCGGCGTTGTATTGAAACAATTATTTCATCATATTTTCACTCGATAATTCAAAAGCGCTCGGTCCTGTTTTTCTTACAGTATATGCCGTCAACGTGTTTTCATATAAAAATTATAATATTATGCGTACAAGTTCGCAAAAAAATGTGCAAAAGAAGACTTAAAAATTTTTTTTAAATTAATCAGTCCTTGCCAGATTTTTATTTTTTTAATACCATTGCGAATTCTATTTGAAAATAAAGGGTGAAATCGATACTTTAGAAATATTTCAACAGTCACAGATTTATTGAAAAGAATAAAGAATGTCATTGAAAAAATTGGAAATCGCGAACCAGGGAATTGAATAATTAGAAAACGTGTGGTATTTAAACGAGAGAGAGAGAGAGAGGGAGAGAGAGAGAGAGAGAGAGAGAGAGAGAGAGAGAGATTTTATCTCAATCGTGTGCTATCATGGATAAATTTTTCTCATCCTCAGCGAGCACCAGCTATGGGAACAAAATATTATGGCTCCGAATCCCATTTTAATAGAAACTAATTTTTCAAGAGGCTGATGAAAAATATAACGAGCACCAAAGTCAAAAATACGAAATTAGTCTAAGACGAAATATTAAAAAAAAATTACGAATAACAAAACGAAAAGAATACAGTGTTTTGAATTCACAAAAATGATTAACTTTAGACAGAAAAAACACTCACTTTCAGGTTCAGCAAAAGATGATGAAAATATTTCGACGACCATTTGGGCGATTTGTCTCTTATTTCGCTTCTCGTTTATTCAACACACTCCCGATTCGCAGTGTCTACGAAAAAAATAGAGTTTAAAAAAAAGCTCGTTTCGATCGCGCAGAGCACCGAGGGTTGTTTACGCGAGCACGTTCGAGATGAATCTGCGACGATGCTTCCTCGGGAATTCATCCCCTGACAAATTAAAGTTTCAAGAGAAAGAAACGGAAAAAGAAAGAGCGAGAGAGAGAGAGAGAGAGAGAGAGAGAGAGAGAGAGAGAGAGAGAGAGAGAGAGAGAGAGAGAGAATTCCAAGGGGATGTTTTATTTTTGAGCAAGGGTAAAATCCACCCTTTCGGCTTATCTTGCTCCAGTTTTGGCAGCCAATGAAATCGCTCGAGACTCCGGTATTTTGCTCTTTTTCTCTAAACTGGGCCGCGACCGAGATGTCGAAGGGGTTGTTAGGACCAACCCCTTTAACGCGCTCGAGCCTGAATATTTCAATAAAACGGTCATTTATTTGTGTTATAACATTTTGATATCGTTTTAAAAAAAGAATATTCCGATTAATCAACATTCTATGAAATAGTGGATCAATTATATTTTTTTTTTTCCGAGGAAATATTTAAAAAATATCTTTTTTTTAAATGCAAATGACCTTTTACGTTTTGCATTAAAATTGGCAAGTTAATTTAAAGCGGAGTCCTTTTATATTTATCAAGGAATAATGCGTAAAAGTTTTCTTTGCTCCAATTATTACGACTTCTTACTTTGGTTTTCAGCCTCCTCTTCTTCGAAGTGAGAAAAAGAGGAAAACAGGCTGAAAATATAAGCACATATCGGGACGTACGATGTGCGATAGTGAACGGTAGTCGTTTATTATTTGCCATGGGAGATAATAATGCACGAGCTATTTTTTTACTCCTTTTTTCCGCCTCGCAAGAAGGAGAAAAATGAAGTGTCCGAATCGTATGTACGTAAAGTTTCGAAGGTAATGTTTTTATCGCTTGTGGTGCATCGTCCAAGGCGACACGTTTCACGTAACGACGATGTCTGCATTTATTGACGATGGTTTTCTTCACTAGATCACAAATAGTTAATCCCCTTTTTTTTCTAAATAAAAGACGAAAAATTGAAAAAAAAAAAAAACGTTTGGAAAAAACATTTTCTAAGCGAATTAAAAAATTGTTTTCCTCTTTTTTATTCATTCAAACAGAGACTCGATAAAATGAGCTTATTGAATATGTTCGTTCGAGAGTTTTTTATGATTAAAAAATAAATCATTTTTCTTCGTGCAACGAAAAATTGCCCTCTGTCAAATTCGTTTAGGGCTTCATGAAATACGTAGAAGAAAAAACCGAAAAAATATCCGTTATTTTCTAGTCTAAGTTTGGATGTGGAACAGGAAAGAAAAAAACTGGAAAAATATCGTCTTCGCGGTCTCTTTCAATGTTCTCTCATTGGTGGGTTGCGATAAGCACGCGCGGACATATTCTTTGCCTCGTTATTATATATCTCGCCTTATTTTCTTCGTCTTCACTCTCCCCTCATCCCGAGACTCGCGGCAATTATAATATTTCGTATCCGCAATACACACGTGTCTATGCGGTTTTTAGCATTCCTATTTAGAGCGATTCTCGTTTTTTTTTTCCTCGGCTATCTCTCCTCGCGTAAAAACTATACTCATTTGCGAACTGGAGCCACACAAAATATAACCAACGTCAGAACAAACAATTTTACTTGACTAATCATTCTCGCTGTTGTCCATGAAGAAAATTGTCTAACTTCAAGCCACCTATTTAGTTTGAAGAAAAAAGGTAGCGCGTTTTTTGAATAACATAAACTACTGTTGCCTTTATACGTCGTTGTTTATTCTCAATTATTCCCTCGTCGATAATTAGTCTTATGAATTTTCAATCAAATCATCTTTTTCGTCGTAAATTGAACTTCTCTTCAAATTCAATACTTCCATTTTTATTTCTAATTGATTTAGACTCGAATTTAATTTTTAAAAAATCCTGAAAACGTAGCTTTTTCCCTCAAAATTATCTCGTCATCCGAGGCACGATCTCAGATTGGTGAATATCGAGGGAATCTTTCGAGAGAGGCTGGACCATTGGCAAGTCTTCTGGGGGGAGTTTCGTTTCGGTGTTGATGGAAGGGAGGCTGGTGTCACGATAGGCTGGCTGCGAGAAGCCAATGGTGAGCAGGCGAGAGAAGTTCTCGTACAGCCTCCGAATGAACCGCGACCTATCGATATTTCTTGCTGCAGAAAAATGAAGCAATTTAACTCGATCAGAAGATCTTGTGAACGTTCAATTACTCCAAAATCTAATGAAAATATTCTCACATGCAAATACATCTTCATAGCCATAGCAATTTCGAACAATTTCTTCTGATTTCAGACCGGAAACTGGATAAAAAAATCTTTGGCAAAAGAAAATCAGTACGTTACGAGATCTCGAAATAGAATTTCATTTATTCGCAGCTTTTTATGTAACAATATATGCATATTTGCATACAGAGATTCAGAAACATTTTTCCATGACCAGTTACACTGGGGTCATCAACCGGATGGACCCCAAGGGGTCACAAGGTCGTATACCTGCTGCATACAATAAAAGAACGCGCGGTGTCTCAATACCAGCACACTTCACACATATATTCGAGGGTGCCATCTCACCTGCGCCCGTGTTTTTTGGGGGCAGGTTTCGCACACACATACGCGAGTTGAGGACAGCGGGGCAAATTGGACCAGGGACGGAAAGATTAATAATTTATTTTCCTAACTTCAACTTTGTGCTCAAAAACATCGATACATTTGGCATTTAATTGTTAAAAGGATAATTGCACATTTATTAACACAGAGTTGATGAAACTTTTCAAATTTTTGATCAGACACTAAATTAATTTATGGGGCCAGTCCACTTTGGAGCCACGAAAAAAAGGCTATTTTCGCCATTTTTTTTTGAGGATTTTATAAAAGATATGAATATAAAAGTTGTTGGGCTTGATAAATAAAGTCTTGAAATACATAAGTAAAAAATTTTTAATTCATTTTTATTCATTTTTAAGTACAAAAACTATAGTTTAACGTAACGCCTCAAAAATAGGTGAGCTAGGTAGCTCCATCACAACTCGGCAACGGCTTATTTGAAACAAAAAAATCAAAGTCCATTAGATTCAGTATGACACCAGCTACAAAATGACCCTCGGGTATAAAGTTTTATCAAAAAATAAAAAAATGGCAGATGAAAAACAAAGAAAGTAAGAAAAAATGCGTTTTTTCGCAGTTTTTCACAAAAAAAAAGAGTAAAAATCAAAATTTTAAAACTGTCGAGGGTCATCTTGTTGCGAATCATGTTTACAATATGTGGTTCAAATTTCAAGAGAATCGGTTTATTAGTTTTAGAGATACGATGGAGCTAGATTTTGAAAACGTTGTTCCGAGAAAAACGCGTTTGAAGTTTATACGCTCAGGTAGACGAAATGAAACAATATTTCTGAATGTATGTACTTTCGAAAACAGTAAAAAAAAAAATCAATTTTTTGAAATTTTCAAAATGGACTGGCTCCTTAAATTAATCTGAAGGAAAGAAAGTTTTTACGGATCGATGATTCTTTGGTTAATGAGAATCGTCAATAAAAAATGTGTAAAGACCCAAAAAGGTTTTTAAATCCTAAAAATTAGAGGATTTAGGTTTTATCCCCACCTTTTTTCATTCAAATATCTATAAATATATATCTATATTGAAGAGAGACCGTTTTTCATGTGCGCCTGCCCAAAAAACCGGTTTTCGATTTTGGCTAGTTCGGGGCATGGAATAGAAGCTAGAGGAGAAAGAAAAAAGGTAGGGATGGTGTCTTGTGCCAGGAGAGCGTTCAGGGTCATAATGGGCAGGATCAGGCCTATGGGTGAATCGGTGACGATCCATGGGTCACGCAGGTACATGAACCCTTTAGGTCCGGCCATATCCTGCCTCATTTAAATGCCCTTTAGTCTAAGCTCCTTCGATAGCATTAAAGTATACGTATATATGTGCTAAGATGCGAGCATTTCAATTTTTTCCACCTTTTTCTTTCTCTCTTTTTAGCAGCAAGGAAGACAGGGATGAATAAAAATTGAAGGGTTTTTCGTCACCACTGACCAAAGAACGTTCAACGACCGTTGGTACAAGCTGTCGTATATATATTTTATATAAAAGACTCGATGATGTATCGAGGCCACGTCTAAGAATTTTCTGCACGTCTCAGTGTTATTAATTGCTCCAGTTTTGATCTTATAGCTTGAATTTTTTTTATGGGTATTACGAGAGTCTCGGAAAGACCGAAAGTGTATGGGGATTTACGAGCATGCTGAAGATCGCAACGTATTTTTTTTTCTGCCTGATAATAGCTTTGTTTTGGAACTTTAATGAAAATGCCTAACAGGTTTTGATGAATAGAAAGAGTTCTAGAATAAAATTCTTCCACAAAGTGAGTGGCAGAATTCAAAAAATTTCGTCAGTTCAATTATTTTGTTTAGCATTTCGTTTCAGGGAGTTTTTTTTGGAGGCAGGCATCTCCAGACAAGAAAATGGTACAATTTAAATAATGTAAATAAGAGTACGTCATTCGATAATTCCCATGGGGACCATAAAGTCGGATATTGAGATTTTAACCATGGGAATATGAGAGGAGATAAAGGATGATGGTCAGAAAAAGTGACCGCGTTAACGTGAGAGAATTTTCTCATCAGTATTGTCAAATATCTTGCGAGGTCCGCGCGACGGTCACTGGACCCACGAAGGGTAAATTTGTCCAGACAGGGCATGTGTATCTGAAGGATAGTTCTCATACGCAACTAGGCTATTTGCGGAGGGTGTCCTTTCGATTAAGACTCTCTATAATAAGTATGTCCCTTTTTTCATCCCTTATTTCCTTCTGCGTCCTGAGTCCGACCGTCGAGGAGGTCTTCAGGAGTACATATTCTAATTTTACGTCTATAAAAATAATTCCACGAGGTAGGAGCGTAAAAAGGAATGAGAATGAGCGAGAGGGAACGCTTGATCTCAACAAATGTTTTCCCATGGTCAAATTTGGTGCTACCTGGACGAATTTACCCTCTCCCGATCATTGCGATGGACACGCGGTCATCCCAAATTTACCTGGACGTTGTCCGAGCTCTCCTCAAATTCTTGCACCTCGTGGATAGCTCCGTACAAGGGCGGAATTCCCATATGTTTAGGGGTAAAGTGGGATACGCGATCGGGCTTTTTACCAGCGAGTTTGTAGTCGATCCATTCGACTTGGAATGGTGAACCGATCCGAATGGTATACTCATTTAAATCAGGTCGAAAAAATCCGTTATAAAGCACACATGGACATGGGCTGATGGCCAAATTCATGCAACCATTGATCTTTCGAAGGTTCTTTTGGGTTTACATCGTCGGACGAGACACCCTGGTTGCTCTTCGTCGCTGCTCCCAGAAGTCTCCTTTTCCTTCCACCCTCTTGGCTATGTCCATGGGAAAGTATATTTCAGAGCTACGGGGCTCTCGAAAAATGTTACGTCAACGAAAAATCATGTGGAGAAATCGCGTTCGCACATAACGGACGAAATTTCACGCCCTTGGAGAAACCGATGACTGGTCTTTATCGCACATTCGAGTGGGGATGAAATCAGCTTTTGACTCCTTTTACCAACTTCACCTTCACCTGGACTATGTTTTTTTTTTCCTTTTTTTCTCTTTCTTTCTATCGCATCGTCTATTCTCATTCTTACGAGCCTTTCGTTCGTTAAAATGTAGAGCAACGGCCACGAGACTAGTCGATCCTTCTTACCCCACTTTTTCTACTCAGGCTTGACCGTTTCAGACACGAAAACCAGAGCAACTTCACCAACGGTCAAATTTATCTTGGCCCTGCCCTTTTTCGCTCCATATCCGCCAATCAAACTTTTGCAATGATGTCAAATTGTCACTGTTCCTTTCTCGCTCGCTCTTTTTTTCACTAATTTCGTTCTCGTTTTTCTTGCTCTGTATTTTCCGTTGTTAAATCGAGGATTCATTTTTTTTTCTTCAACAAACGCTAACGGTCGTTTCTAAGTCTGGTCTGCAGACACGAGCCCAAAGGGCCCAAGATCACTGGTCGAACTGCCTTGAATTACGATATTCTTCATGTTTTAACGGTAAGAAAAAAGGACAATATTCGAAACGTCCGAATTTATTTTTCTTCATACTTTTACGAGCCTGCAGTTAAAGAATCAGCATTTAAATATTAGCGTCAAAAGAATAGCAGCGAAGGAACAAAGCTTTTGAATTTTTATGACAATCAGTTAATATATTTTGTTGTTTATAAAACATTTTCCTGGACGAACGAGTACATTTCGATGTGCAGTTCATGATTTCGATTGTGTATTCACAAATTGCGTCGTACAAGTAAAAAAGCTCCTCCTACTTCGTTGTTGCATATTTATTTTTATAAATATGCAACAACGAAGTTCAAGCAAATTTTCAAAACAAATGTTCAAGCAAAAATAACGTGCTGAATGAAGTTTCAATATGAGTTTTAAAATGTTTATCGAACGACAGATAAATTTTATTGTGCAGCAAGTTGAAAACTCTGCCATACAGTAAAAAAAGTTTGTTTATTGAATAATTTTTTCTCTGTAAGCGTAGATCATATTTCTTCCCACACTTGTTCACGACATCGATTTATTCTCTCATTTGTCAACTCTTCCTGATTATAAATGCGTGAAAGAGGACTCATAGATTACGGACTTTGGGTGTCAAGGGGAAGCCCTTTTTCCCACTTAGTTTCTCATGGAAACGCCATTTTTTTTTATCAGGTAACGACCACGTAACTTGTACGTGAGTACGATGTACCAGTTTTTCTCGAGACTCATAGTTTCTCCCTCTCGTAACGTTGTTCGAAGTTGAGATAAGAATACGAGAATGTCCGAGAGTGAAAAAGGCGTAAAGGGATTAGAAAAAAAGTTTGGAAACGTCTTTTCACGAATCTGCTTTGAAAGGAACGTATATAACGAGATTCGTTGCGCGAAGAGAACTGATAAATTTTGATTAGCATAAATTAAGACGGACGGAACACGTCCGGTATAGTTTTGTGTGTTCGGACTCGAAACTCTCGCCTTAAAATCGCCAACCTATCCGCGCTGTGACTCGTTCATTAGCATTCGCTTTTTTAATCCCGGTGAAGAGCAACGTGCTGTTCTCTCTCTCTCTCTCTCTCTCTCTCTCTCTCTCTATCAGTTCTTCGCAATGCACTCACTATCAGTCCTCTATTTCAACACTCTTATGAATATATACATACAAATGATAGTGGAAATGTTTTTGAAGCGCAAAATATGTCATTTCCTTTTCACTCCGCATTTTTTCTTTCTCTCTCTCTCTCTCTCTCTCTCTCTCTCTCTCTCTCTCTCTCTCTCTCTCTCTCTCTTTCAACATCTTTTTACGAAGATGAATTGGAAGTGTTTTATTTCTTCTTTTTACCGTTCCCTCGCGAGAATCATCGCGAATCATATATACTCACTATAATCATAATTACATATCGGTTTTGTGTGACATTGCTGCCGAGAAAATCGCGTGTCACGACAAGAGACATTTTTATACATATGCGTATATATATTTGTTTCAAAGTTGAGTTACATGCATCTCCAGCAACATGCGACATAGCTGTCACACTTTTTTTCCGCTAGTCCTCTGTCCTAGATAGAAATGTTTAAAAGGGATGAAAAATGTTCCCAAGATCAATGAAGCTTTGTTATCACGTGCACTTTTTATGCAGTAGTAATAGTTGTTGCTTTTCTATCCTTTGAATTATTACTTTATGCAAATTATACTTTTAATTAGTTGATTAATTAGATAGTATAACTGAATCAATTTTTTTATTCATTCAATTCCGGTTTGTGGAGTTTTGTTACTTCGTTGAAGTATTTAAACAATTCGGAATTTATTCATTTTTAATTTTTATTCGTTCAAACGAATTTTTTTTTAGACACTGAATTTTTTTTTAGATTCCTTTCTTTCAACTTGATGGTGTATCAATTTTTTGTTGGGGTGAAGTACGGTTTTCATTTTAGAAAATAGAGAGAAAGAATTTTTTCTGTATTAAGAGTTCGAAGAGGAGATATTTGATGAGCTCATTGGTTTTCATGACCTCTCGGGATCAATGAATGATCAAAGATCGAACGAGCCACGACGTCGCAGCTCGTATCAATATTCATGCAGGTTGGATGTTGATGGCGCGCATCAAATTGAGTCAGGCTGCTTTTGTCGTGTATCGCAGGAGGAGGAAATACCAAAACGGAAAAGAAGAGGAAGACGAAAAAAACAAAAAAAAAAAAAATAAAAATAAAAATAAACGAGACAAAATCTCATTAAGTATCTTGGCTGACCTTTTTTCTTGATCTCTCGTGCATAATCTCGAATATTTCGTCTGAGTCATTCCCGAGGGATTTTTTAAATGAAATTTCGTATTATATTAACTCGTTCGATCGATTTTTTCTTCTTTTCTTCGTTAATTCTGTTCGAAATCTTTGATCTCGAGGTTTTACAAAATTACGAGGATGTTGTGCACAACGACGACTTTACGAACGATCCCTGGGATCATCGGGTCATTGCAAACAATTCCCACTTGTGGGAAAGGCCATTCTTGAACAGACGCATCGAGACAGAGACAGAGCAAAAGAAAAATAAAGAGAAAAAATGTAAGAAGAGAGAGAAAGAGAGAACAAAATCGTGTCGAAAATGACAAACGTCATGCGTGCTTCTTCGAGAACTTTTATTTGTGATCTTACAATACACACATACACACACACACACACATCGACACACGAACGATATTACAATGCATCAAAAATTAAATTAACGAGACAGAAATGGAGCTACGCTCAGTGATATTAAATATGATATAAAACGTAGAAAAAAATTTGACATTTCAATATCAGACACGAATCCCATACAGGTCACAATAATTTTCTGCTGAAAAATTGATACAAATTGTAATTTTCGAAAAGAGTTTATTTCGATTTAAATATGCTTTGATCTTTCCACCATCTTTTTGCGATCTTTTTCCTCTTGATGCAATTTGCTTTTTGGGGCAATCTTTCGTAACACGTTTTGTACTTTAACCGTGGAAGAACGAATAACGAAAACAAAAAAAGTGTAATTGAGGCAACGACAGTTCGTAATTAGATGTCTAGATGATATCAATTCAGAGAGTGTCAGTCGTTCGTTGTTGTCGATATATTCATGATGATGAGAGACCCCAGATTTGCGTCATTTAATACCAAACAATGATCTGATCATTCTGCAATCACGTGGACAAAAATACACTCATTCGTTACTCCATTGTTTTTATTATTCGTTTTCTATGAACCACTTGAACAAACTTAATGCCTTTTCAATAATATCTTTTTTGGAGAGTAGAAAAATGATATTTCAATCTCGAAAAAAGTGATTTCGGGATAATTTTTGTTGATTGATCGAACGATTTTTATCGTGGGATAAAATGGCGATTTTTGCGTATAAATTGCACGTATATTTTTCTCGCGAACGTTACAGCAGCCAAGCAGGTGTCGAGGGTAAGGGTGCACGAAGCGTGGGAGACACAGGCTCGAGGGTCTCAAAGCCCACCCACCCCTTTCCTCTCTTTTTTTTTGTCAGTTTTTTTTACCACCCCTTATTTACTCCCCCTTCTCTCGGCGATGAACTCTCCCTCGTGCAGCGAGTTGAGAACGCGTATAGTATTATTTTTACAGACGCGTCAATAGAAATAACAAAATTTTGGACGTAATAAAAAAAAAAGTGAGCTTATTTTTATCGAGAAAAACTGACAGCAGCTCAACACGATTGGAATAATTGATAGCACGGTGATGCGGAAGTTGCAGAATATTAGTTAGAAAGAGGAAAAAATGTTGCTGTCGATTTTCTTGTCGTGGATATAAATAGTTTCGAATAATAAATAAAAAAATGCCAATAATTATTAACGAGCGAATATTATTGAAATATTTATTGAAAAAAGAATAAATATTAAAGTTTTTGTTCATTTTTCCAGGTCAAAGGGAAAATGCTATAATTAGCGTGAGAATATGACTGGTTAAGACAGCATACTGATAAACTTAGCACAATAATTGAATTTCTAAGATATTTATCAGAAATCGAGAAAAAATGTCATAATTTTCGATGACTGATAAAAAAAAAAAAAAAAAAATATGTTTTTCGTTTAAATAAGAAAACTCTTATAATCAAGGACTAAATATTTATTTATTGCGGGAAGGAAGAAGAAATGTAAGATATTTTTATTGGTAGTAACGAGTGTTGACCGTTTGGGTATCGATATATCTAAGTTTCCTAAACGAAAAAGCGTAAATATAGGGGTAAGAGAGTCTTGGAGGAGGAATGGACGAGCAGCAATGTAGAAGAAGTAGTCATGGAAACGCGAATGGAGAAACACACGAGGCAATCGCTCTCGCGTTCGTCTCCTCCCGATCCGTCGGTGCTTCGTCTCTCTCTCTCTCCTCTCTCTCTCCCTCCCTCTCTCTCTCTCTCTCTTTCTCTCTCTCTCTCTCTCTCTTTCACTCTCTGATCCTCCTCGCGTTCCTCTCCTCTGTCTTCCTCGTTCAGAGGGTTGTACGAGCAACCCCTTTTGCGTCTCTTTCACCTGCTCGCACTATCTCGACGTACCGCGTTCCCTGTTGGTCTTCGGGGGTAGATATGAATACATATATATGTATATAGCGCCTATATACGGAATCATAAAATACGGAGGCCTCGAAGAGCGACCCTCCTCGAAGCCCATCCGCTAAAACGAACTAACTCACGTTGCCTGCGATTTCCTTTTAACAAAATGAAAAAAAATAAAATAAAATTAAAAAAATTCATACGTAAATACACTACGAAGAATGTAATTTATTGTTTTTTAGCAAATTGTTTTTTTTATGTAAGAATACAAATGTTGGTTGGTCGCTGCCATATTTTTTCCAAGCTACATAACATTTGATTGCTTAAATACACTGGAGTAATAAAAATTAATTGCAAATAATAAATATTTGTTACGTTATAAGCCATCGGTATTGCTGCATTGAAATCGATTCAATTTTGATCTATAAAAATATGCCTCCGGAAATATTCGATGGTTATTTAGTATTATTCTCGAACAACATAGAAATTTTAGGTAAATCTATTGTTGAGGAATCATAAAATTGCATCTGAACTGAATGGCGATAAATGCAATTGTGTTCGATTGCTCAAAAATGATTTTCTTCTTGAAAAAATAAGAAAATTGTGAATAATCTTGGAGAGCCTTTTAATTTTCGATGGATTGAAGAAATGAGAAAGAAAACGGATAAATTTGAATGAGCGGTGCAGGGTAACAAAAGGGAACAAGTTGGTTGGTGAGCGGTTGAGTTTTTCCTGAATTCGGGACAAAAGGCATCATCGGGCTTGGGAGGAGTGAAAGAGTGACGGCGGGGAAGCGAAGAGACGAGAACTAGCAGGAAGGGGGTGTAGGGGTATCATATAGTTCCCTGGGTTGCTATGACCACCGACCTCCAGGTTGGTTGCCATCGCGATTCAACGCCACAACACCAAATCACTTTGACCATTTGTTTGGCGCCGTCGATGGCCCTCTCTGTCTCTCTTTCTCGTTCTGTTTCTCTATTTTCTTTGTTCTATATATCTTTATGTTCGTCAGAAATTGCCTGATTTCCACCCTCGTACAGTTCGAGAGGGTTCAACGGGTCTCCATCCCTCGTGAGAATCAATTTTCACGAGGGCACGTACTTCATGTGTGTGCGTGTCTGTGTATGTGACTATATTTTTGTGTGTATGCATGTGGGAGACTCTCGGTCTCTCATGTGCGAGACAATCCACCTTATTCTCACCCCTTGGTTACTGTAACATCGTCATACACCCTATTTGCTCACATATCCTTCGATCTTTTCATACCCTTTCATTGCCCTTCCATTTTCCATTAGCTCCCTCTCCATTTTTCCATTCTCTTAATCCATATTCATTCTCGAATCTTCCTTTACATCGTTTTATAAGCTCACGAGAGAAGAATGTAAGAAGAGGAGGAGAAAAAGCGACAAGACGCGAGCAAGTTACGTGATCCTGGCTCGCGCGATTGTTATGTAAATAGTATGGTCGTTCAGCCTGAGAAAAGAAGAAGAAGAAAAAAAAGATACACGACTCCGCACCGAAGAGTACGTATCCCATGAGATAAAACGTATAATGTGGCTATGACGTATGCCTGTCTATATATGGACATAAAGTGTCCTCGGACATACCGCTCTCGATGACTCTCAATTTCCCAGTTTCATCTTATACTCGCGCTACTAGCATGAGAAACTCCTACTTAATATGATTCTCCCAGACTCGTAACGAAACCTCTTCACAATAGACCACTCGAGGAGATCACGTATGACACAGAATTAACTGTCATCTTTCTCGTTTCGCTACTTGTAAGCCTCAAGGATACGAAATTAATATGAAGAAGACTATGTAAAAGGTCGTTTATTCAATATGGAGATAAACAATTAATTATAATCCCGTAAAGCTGGTCGAACAATGCTGTTATAAAAAAGTGTATAAACAATTAAATTTTGATATATAACGTACAATTTTTCAGATTTTTTCCTACTCTTTGATTGAAAGAAAAACGCAGTGAATTCGGAGGCATCAGGTTTACTTAGTAAATGTGTCAAAAAGAGCTTTAAAGGATTTTGATTAATTTGATTAATTTTTTTATTACGAGGGATTGAATATTTTGAATGAAGAATATCATTTTCCGTTTGGGAAATGAATCGTAAGATGGCGTTTAGCTTTGAGTGTCTTGAGTCGTCCATCGCTCATTTCTCGCAAAACGCAACTCGTTTTGCTCGCGCTATGGTAGCAGCTTTTCTCGATGGCCTCTCTATTTCCCTCTCTGCCTCTCTCTCTCTCGGGAGAATTCTTCGGGCAAGCGATTATCGCGTATCGTAATACCTGCACACTCCCTGTTGCTGATGCACTTTCACTCGCTGCATCGTACTCCGCAACGCCCCCGCGATTCGCGCGGATCTAGTCGTAATAGCGTATAGTACTTTGCTTGTTCGGGCTAGCAGCGTTTCGCGGAACTAATTACTCTCTCGTAGCGAGACCGAGTCCTCGGACTTGAGTAAAAATAAAAAGTGTCTTGCACGTTTATTTAATAATTTTCGGTGTCTGGGCTGAAACTGTGGGAAAGAAAAATCGTCGCGATTGCATCCGAGGCGATTCGCTCGCGCGAGCGAATTCGTTATCGCCTTTTTTTTCACTCGAGTCGTATGAGAAGAGTTGTAACTTCGTGTTCCGGACGTTCATGGGCTGATAAATATACCAGAAGCTTTCCTCTCTCTCTCTCCCTCTTTTCGCGTTCTTTCTTTTTTCTCTCGCTGTCTTTTTTTATTTTTTTTTATTTTCTGCTTTTCCCTTAATGTCCTCAACGTATGTATTCTCGTTTGACGACTTTGCGGATAAAATGTGTTCGCTATTCCGTCCATCGCTTACCGCGAACGTACGAGGGGAGGAGGCAAAGTGAGAGAGAGAGAGAGAGAGGGAGAACGAAGAGGCAGCACTAAGCTGATAACGATAACTGGCTCGCTATCGCGAAACCTCATGCTCGCCACTTTTACGCTACTCTTTCCCTATTCTAATACACTTCTCGTCCTCTTCTCTCCTAGTTCTTTTTCTTTTCAACTCGCTCGAACGAGTACTCGCTTCACTCGCAGGTTCTTTTTCCTTTTTCTTGGACACGTGACAGCTGCGATCAGTATTACTCAGAATGTGTTCTTCCATTCCCTATATTCCTTGCTCTTCTTACGTACAATTTAAAAAATATGTGCAATAAGATCGAAATTATTACGAAAACGAATAATAATTTATTTGTTTTTTTTTATTATTTCGTAACAACGAAACTGTGTGCTAGCATCGAACTCTCCATTCGTACATCAACATTGCCCAGCACCATTTCCCACTCGCCCCCATTATCTCAAACTTCTCCCTTCGAATTCATATCATCCACCCTTGGGTCTCCTGGAGTTGGCTCATGCTGAGCCGATGATACGTATAATCCTGTGGGTTCAATCCTCCTCAACCATTATAATCGACACCCTTAAATATCCGTTTAACACTGCTAAACCTTTGTACAAATCTACAAAAATATCCAATCGTATCTCCACCTTTCATTCCCTCGTCAACAAATATTGTTACTCTAAATCCAAAATACGAAAATATGCTCCTTTTCAACGATTTTCAAATAATCCAACGATCTCGTAATACTGAGAACGCTCAATCATCATTGTAATTATAAATTTGTTCAAACAAACTATTACAATTTGTATTTTTAATTTCACTCTTTAATAAATCAATAAAAAATAATAAATCAAGTAGAAAATTAATTGTAAAGACGATTTTTAAGATTGGGGAAGAGGGAAATTCTTCTTATTTTGATATATCAAGAGACGCGGTAGTGGCTCGACGCCAAGTATTAAAAAAAAGTCAGCGCGAGCCCTGCCGCACTCTTATATACTCGAATATGACGGTTTTCGGACTTTTCTTTTTTTAATGTATTTCTTATCTTTCTTGATTGTTGGCTGAAATTTGTAAAATATAATGTTAAAACCACATCGAGGAAATAAAGACTCATAAATTGATTAACTGTTGCACATGCATCGTATTCGATCTACGCATATCTACGTATTGCATTCGACATATATAAAAAAAACATATACATATATTCTACGTATTCGTTCCTGTCTACTCGTTCATTCGCACCCGCTGACGAGGAGAGATCGTTGACCGTTACGGCGTGAACGAGGGAGAAACGCGGCTGCATGATAGAGAAAGAAAAAGACAGAAATATGTATATATATATATATAGATATACGGGTGCTTGATTGCAGTGGCGAAGAGAGCGGCTCTGGTGCATCAGCAGCATGGAGCAAGGCGCAGAGAAAGGTAGATAAAACGATGTGCAACGTAACGCTTAAATGTGGGTGCGGTTGGTGGCGCGTGCGCCTGCACTTCTCTCTCTCTCTCTCTCTCTCTCTCTCTCTCTCTTTCTCTTTCTTTCTTTCTTTCTCGATAGGGCAAGATGACAGCTGTTTCAGCGCAGGGGCGAAACGCATCTACGTTGCACCTGCCCAGCACGCAGCCCCGTTCGTTCCCTCTCGCTTCATTTTTTTCGCCTCTCCCCACGTCTTCGAGACTCCTCATCTCTGACAAGATCTTTCTTGCTCCTGTACAATCGGTAGATCGTCCAGAATTTTAATTCCGTTTCGTTTCGAGAATCCATAATCAGGGAGATAAAAAGTTGTTTTTTATGCTTGTTTTTCTTTATTTGTTTAAAGAGAATTTTTCAGTTATTTATTTGTGTAATGTTTACTTTGTTGTTTTCATACTTAAAAAATTGATGGTAGTTCAATTTAGCTCTACTTGAGCGAGGTATCCAAAGGTATTTAGTATTAAACCTGAATTTTCTCGTAATTTTCCTGTAGGCTAAATTTTCATTCATTCAAATTAAATAATGGAGACTTTTCTGGATGTCAAAAAATTGAAATGTTAACTGGTCATTAACCGTCAGCGGTCGCACTACCTACACTTTGAACATTGGTCGCCCGATCAGAGATTTTTTCACATTTATAGTTTGAAATGCTTAATTTGATAAATAAGAACTTGAAAACAATTTTGTTATAGTGATTGTGGCTATTAAACATTTGTATATTTTTCAAAAACCATAAATACAACGATATTTGACACTTAAAACCAAAAAATAATAGTTAAAAAAATTGAAAAATTTGTTTTTAATCTCTTCTATCATACGGAAGAATAAATTTGGTGAATATAGAAAAAATTTCAAATTTATTTTAATATCTTTTTTTTATTATTATATTATTAATTATATATTATTATTATATTATTAATTAAATTAATATATTATTAATTTAATAAAAAATTTAATATAATAAAAAATAAAATTCAATAAAAAAAAAATAAAAGAAAAAATTATGCCATTTGAAATTTATGAGTAATCATCGTTTTA